>JANAVB010015199.1:9543197-9568197 GCA_029216955.1 Iris pallida
TCCTGAATAGAAACCATCATTTTTAGGTTAGCTATGGCGTCACTTAGCTTGGGAGATACGGGTGTACTTGCAGACAGAAACCTAGAAATATAGAGCAGTTATATCATTTTCATTAATTGTAAAACTTTGTATTTTCTTTAAATATAAATGTTGTAACTGTTGTAATAAACTTAGAAATATGAATGAGCATCAAATAATATTTTGAGCATTTATTTCTTGCGGGCTTGACAGCGTTCTACCGCCGACTCTGCGGCGTATGCTGCTGGCTTGGACACGTCTCGTATCGGAAAAGCGGGTGCAGGTCGTGACATATGGCGAAGGAGGTCAGGTTGGTGAGAGTCGCAAAGTGGTCTTTGTTGGCTTTATGGTGGGTGTAGATGATGCTTTTGTTGGGGTTCACACGTTGTCCGAGCATCTAGTGTATCTCTCGAGCGTCCTGTGGACCGCCTCTACTGACCCGATGTCTCCAGCCAAGAAAATGAGAATGTCGTCAGCATAGGCTAGATGCGTGATCAAGGGAAAACCTGGTGGTATGGAAGTGATGGAATCTGGGGCTATTGGTTAGGCTGTTGATATTTTTGCTGAGAGCTTCGGCCACAATGATGAAGATGGTAGCGAAAGAGGGTCGCCGTGCCTGACCCCTCGGCTCGATTTGAAGAAACCTGCTTCTTGCCCGTTGATGATGGTGGAGAACCAGGAATTGCTGATGGATCTGAAGAGGACGTCTATCCATGATTCAGAAACTAAAGGCCTTGCGCACCCATATCATGAATTGCCAGTCCATATGATCGTATGCTTTCTCTATATCCAGTTTGATGGCCACATTCCCTCCCCTGGAGGGGAACTTCAAGCACATAATCATCTCTTGGGCCAGAAGTATGTTGTCTGTGATGTTACGACCTTGGACGAAGCCACTTTGTTCTTCTGAGAAAATAAAAATCTTGGGCAATAGGGTAGACATGGGATCGCTATGATCTTTGAAATGATTTTGTTTTGAAGGTGCAAAGGCTGATGGGGCAGAAATCCTTAAAAGTCTCTAGGTGCCTGTCTTGGGAATGAGAATGAGGTTAGCGCAAGAGATAGATTTAGTGTATCTCGCTCCCTGAAAGAAGGCAATGGCTGCTTCTAAAAAATCGTTGGCAATGATGCCTAACAGTACGAAAGAATACCCCTGAGAAACTGTCAGGTCCTGGAGCGCTGTGTTCGTTAAGAGCCCACACCGCCACCTTGACTTCTTCTGTGGTTGGGGACCTGAAGCTGTCGTTTCTCTGTTGCTGATCATATTAGGGATCTTGGACAGGAGATTAGCGTCTTTGACGATGGGGTCTTTGGTGAATAATATGGTGTAGAAGTTGGTGACGGCCTCCTGAGTACTTCTTTGATCATTTAGGAGGAGGCCACTTCGTCTGAAATTTGGTGCAGGTTCAGTTGTTGTCTTCGACCTCTAACGCAGGAGTAGAAGAAAGCCGAATTTCTGTCTCCCTCAGAGTCCCATGTCATCCTGGCTTTCTGCTTCCAGAAATTTGTCTCAACCTTGAGCCGAGATTTAAGGATGGCCCTGGTGAGGTTAAACGTGGCTCGGTGCTCCTGCAATCTATTCGAGGCGAACAGAACCTCCGTCCGGATCACGTCGTCCTTCGCCTTCTTGATTTCCTGAAAAATGTTACCGAAAGCATTCTTGCTCTAGGTCGCCAGCGCTCTCTTGGTAGCTTTGAGCTTGGCGACGACACAAAATAGGGGGTCTGGTTCTGAGGACGCACTCCAAGTGGTCACAACGTGTTCCTGAATTACGGATGGAAGCTCAAGAAGTCTTGGAACCAGAATGCTTTCTTGATTGGATTGGGATTGCTGCTAATCTCTATGAGAAAGGAGCGTGATCCGATTCTGTGGAGTTGAGGTGGATAGGTTGGAGATGAGGTGCGTGTTGGACCATCATTGTTGACCAGAGCTCTGTCCAGACGGGAATATTGACGCCTGGCACCTTCTTGCATATTGTACCAAGTGAACTCGTTGCCTGAAAAAGGGAAGGGAGTCATGTGGGTGTTGAACATGAAGTTTTTGAAGTTGTTCATAGCCGTCTGATGAGGGGGCGGCCACCACACTTCTCCTCTCTACAAAAAATAATTGAAGTCTCCTACACATAGCTACTGTAGGTTGCTATTCAGCTTGTGATGTCTGCTAGCGTGTCCCAAAGCTCCTTGCGCGTGAAGGTCACAACTGTAGTGCACTGCGGATATAAGGGATCGACATGAAGAGTGGGGTGCTCAATCCAGCAAGAGAGCGCCTGTCTGGAGTCATGGATGGAGCCAAAATTGCCGAAATCGAAGAATATCCAGATATCGTTGCACCCGGCTACCGCGCCCAGGAAGCCGAGCGTGAGTTTGAGTGCTTTGAGTTTTTTTGAGGGATTTTTGGTTCAATGATGACTAAGATATCAATGTAGTGGATTTTCTTGAGGCCGATGAGTCTGTTTATGGTGGGTTTGTTAGCAAGCCCACGAACATTCCACGAAAGGATGTTAAGCATTGTGGAGGGTGGGGGTGGGGGGTTGTATAGCTTTGTGGCTGATCTTGTGGTCATGGCCGTAGGATTTTTGGCTGGTTTTTTTTTTTGTTGATAGGTTTTCTGTAGCCTATCGGGGTGGCAGCCGATGGGTCTGCCGTGACTCGCCATGTCTGTACGCTGTTGGCTCGGAGTCTCTCTCCAGGGTGGTCAGCACGCAGAGGGCGTTTGTGGGGTCGAGAAAACCTGCTTCCGAAGCTAGTTGAAGCCTGTTAGCTGAGTCTGCACCCAGTATGGCGAGGATGTCCTCTGAGGGTTGAGAGAGTTCGACCTCTTTGATTCCGGAGGTGGTTCCTCGGACTCTGTGCTAGTCCACCTCTGAGCCCTCGATAGTTGGGTTCTTTTCTGAACTCACTTCACTATCCTCCGAGGGTGAGTCTTTGGAAGGACGAGAATGCCAAAGGAGTTGTGGAGGTGAATGTCCTCCGGAGCGGATGATTCAAAATCCTGAGAGGATAGGGAGTGAAAGGATACAATTTCTTGAGTGGGCTGGAACGAATGCCTTGGCTGGTGGAAGCCTCGTTGGCTGCAAAGAGGTTAAAGGCGTTGGGAGGAGGTATGATGGATTCTGAAAGTTGGACTTGTGCCTTCTTAATGGAAGGTGTCTTGTGGGCGTCTAGCTTCTTCATTTTATGGTGGGCTTTGTTGCATTTCATGGTGAGGTATCCTCTTAACTGACAGTGCTTACAGAAAATAATATTGTTGTCATACACCACGCTAGATGTGTGATCTGCCCTCGAGTTGGAGCTCAATATGATCGGAAGGATCTGAGGACAGATCCAGTTCCACACATATCTTTACGAAATTTTCTTTGGAGGTTTTGCTTTTCTTCGGCAACGGCCACTAGGGTTCCGAAGGAGCTGGCTATCCTTTTGAGTGCCGTTGGGGCGAAACAGACTAAAGACAGGTTGGGGAGGGTGATGCCGATATTATGGTCGAGTCGACCTTAAGGTCGAAATTGGGAGACCATTTAACAATTTACACTCTATGTGATCCGATGGTTGTGGTGCATTTCGTCCAAACAACAGTAGTCTTCTGCGGAGGAGAGGTGAAGGAAACAGTGTTTTGGGTCCAGCGGAGCCACCCGGAAAGTCGAGACAACCTTCCAGCCGGTGATGGCCTATTGAACAATGGTTAGCTTCGGGCAACCCGCCTGAAACTTCAAGACAAAGGTCTTCGCGAAGCTGCTGGCGAGGGATAAATCTCTTCTGGGAGAAGGGGATCTGAATGGCCTGGCCTAAAGAAGGGGCCTAGAACTCGACATCGCAAAGCATGACGTCCTCTAGCTAGGGTCCAGGTGGGCAATGCGATCTGGCCTTAAGGCGTCCGCAAATGAAACCGACTTTGCGGGTCTTGCGACCTGAGCAGGGGTACACAATGGGAGGAGGTGGAGGGGGGGGTCTGATGCGGAGGGCGAATGCTTCGGACACACCGCTCTGCGAAACGGAGCCCGCCGCAGTTAATCTACTCACTCTGGGGAACGGGGGGATCGAGATGCTGGCGTATGCACCCAACGAGGTAGGCGCATATGGATCGACAAATACCGCATGCGCCTCCGAGGCCTGCCTACTCTCGGAAGAGCTCCTCTCGGGAGAGGCTTGAACGGTGATCAAGGCCGGTAGGGGACTGAGGAAGGCACATAGTGTGCCGACTGAGTGAGGGCGGAGTGAGGCGCATAGGGCGCAGACGCGGGAGGTGCATCGCCCTTGCCTGCTGAGCGGCGTAAAGGAGCCGGCCGCATGTCCTGACTGTGCGGTGCCCTGAGTAGTAGGCATTGAGCTGGGCACATAGTCCTGCCTGACTATGGCGCCGAGACCAGGATTAAGAGACGGATAGGCCGACTGCGCCAGTGGGCCCATGCCCCGTCCGCTTGGACGTGGGCGCATAACGACCGCACTACGGATCCCGAAGGGGGGAAAAGGAAACCGCAATCGCTTTCGAATTCAAATTATTATTGAAATCGGATGGTTCGCGTAGGAAAGATGGTGGAAAGCACGCAGGTCGAGCTAGGACACCACCGTCGGTACACGGCCAACGGAGAGGGGGCTACGCCCAGGACGGTCGGGGGGGCCTGCGGAGTGCCCGGGGGCCAGCGGAGCTTATGAGCGACCCCCGCCGGAGCAAGGCCTACGATGGCTAGCTGCTCCGACGTCTAGACCAGAGCCGAGCATCTGGAAAGAGCGGACCACCAGGGCGATGCGCCGTCACGAGCTGGGCGACCGGAAGGCGAGAGCTTGGACGGAGGAGATAGGGATTCCGGGTGGAGGCGGAAGAGGGGGCCGTGGGTCGACGATGGCGACGTCGGGCCTCGGATCGCCCGCTTAAGTCCAGGCCGGTGGAGCTCTCAGGCGGATGCAGGGAGGTCTGCGGGAGGGGAAGAATGAAGGAGCCGGGGGGAAGGGGAGGATCCATCTTTCTTATATATATATATATATATATATATATATATATATATATACCAAAACACTCCCTATTTTATTCCTTCAACTAAAATTAATATACACTCCCCATATATATAACCCCCCCAATATGATAAATGCACACCATATGATAAATACACCTAAATTAATACTATGGTTTTATATAAATTTGGAGAGGGTGTTTACACTTACCTCAAATTCTAATCGAACTAGCCTTTAATTCGTTATTATCTTATTGCAATATCACAAGATTGCCTATTATCAATCCCCAAGTCACAACAATCCTCACATCATCGATCATACAAATTTGATTCAACCAAATCACGGGTCGACTCATTTATCTACAAAATCCGTTAATATTATCATCCCGCATCTGTTACCTTTGTCCCCAGATGTTACAAATCATTCATCCAGCCAAGTCAAACTAACATTGATTCATGCATGCTCAAGGTTCATCAAATCAAGTCAATCGAAACTACCACCCTGCCTATCAAAGTGTAAAAATCTAGAATATGTTCATAAAATTTCAACACAATTATCATTCATCCGAATCAGAGTAGCCCCGAGTTATCGTATATCGATCTTTGATAAGCCCCATATACATAACCACAAGATCCTTCTTTCACAAATTCTCTAATCGTACAACCAATGTTATCATCCGAACTGAAGACCAAATCAGCTCCTCTGTGCTGAATATCAAATCATCAAACAATACAAAATTAAATCCTCGAAGTTATCAGCGTATTCTCTAAACAAATATTAAAATGTACTATGAAGTCTTCTGATCGCATTATACAGTTTTCATACTCAATCAAAACTATAATGCCTTAGTCCCAAAATATGTAGGACTAGGTACATAGATATGTCAGCCTTATAATAAATATACGTAAGCTATAAAATGTAGTATAACCATGAGAACTAATCTCATCCAAAAAATAAAATAAAGCTTTTATAGAATCATGTAAGAATTTGTCATTATATATTTTTGTGCGAAGAAAAATCCACTAAACTATTTTAAAAGGAGTAATACATAATGAAATAATTTGTCAAGAGTAGCAAAGGACGATCCAAGAGGAAGTCATCTTCGAAGAAATATAGATCACGACCTTGGCTAGAATACCTGCAGATAGTCAAGAAAACACATACCTGAAAAATCACCAGGCCCTCAAAGGGACGTAACAAGATACAAGAAAAATGCCATAAAACTGAATACAAACTGCTCAATAATAAGTCAAATCGGATCATACATTGTCTAATCTCCACCTTTGAATTAGCGTATCATCACCCAACCAAATAAGGACAGAAGATGGCACTCTCATCCTCGAAGTATCTTTCCATAATATGAATCCAATGTAGTATCCGAACCACAACAAGGTTCGGCACCTTCTCATCAAGCAGTATGCCACCACTACAACCAAACAAGGACAAGGTATGGCAAACTAGTCCACGATAAACTACTATTTCAAGCCACAATCAGGTATAAGTATACAAACTCAAAGTACCAATACATAGAGGATAAGGTAGCCTAACCATTCTAAGTGAATGAACTTTGAGAACAAACTCCAACGCTTGGGCTCTCTGGCTAGAATGGATTTGGCATAGTTCCCTCTCTGGACACTAGGGCCTAAGAGCATAACGTTCAGCGAAGCGAAAGTGGCCGTCAATAACAATGTAAGATCATAACATTTCATAGAATGTTAGTAGCCGTCAGTAATAATGGGTAATCTCACCGCATCTCCAGCGGAGCTCACGGGTTACTAAAGAAAAGTGCATACGTGGCCCATACGCTAAGGAATCCTCCCTCCTTATGACTATCTATGTCATATTCACGACACAATACCCGTAATAACTACTAAGTTAACCTATCATGCAGTTATACTTATCGTAAGACTTATACGTACTAGTGGCCAGCCAGCTACGCATGTCCAGTTTTATATGCGACTCGCAACTTCATGGCACATTGTGTCAAGGACTATGAATGCAACACAAACGAGGGTGGTCTCTTAAATCTTGGTTTATTGGGAAAAGGAATATTAAATAACAAGAAATATCACTAAGTATTAGAATAGCATCTAAATATGACTATATAGCACATTTTATTTTGCAGAAAATAAATAATAAATGAACGTATACATATATGAGCTAAAGTAAATAGACAGTAAATGATAAGGTATCTTGCCTGGTGTGACGCCTAATGTGGTATGATGATCACAAGGGCATAGGATATGACTTCGGTGTTACAACTACACAAGACGGCCTCCGATGATGGTACATACTATTCCATCAGGTCAAGAATAATCAATTTAGCTAGGGTTGATAGGAGGATGTACATAATTTGGCGAGAAAATGGGAAAAGGGGATCAGTCATGGACAGAAGGATAATCGAAGGAAATTGGATAATATATATATATATGATTTCAGGAAACTATTTATAATAGAAAACTATATTTTATTACACAAAATATTTTAGGTAAATCGTTAAAATATAGAAAATCATTTTAAGGCAAAAACATAACTTTTGTTGAAATATATTTTATAGGTCAAAGCTACAGATAAGACACCATAAAATTATATATATATATATATATATATATATATATTATATATATATATATATATATATCAATATTATATATATAATACTATATATATATATATATATATATATATATTCAAATCATTTAGGTAAACACTTTAAGTTTGTAAAATAAATTTAGGTAGAAGCGATATTTTATTAGTCCAAAATAATTATCTATAAAGAGTAGGAACTTATTTTATAAAATATTTTTAGATTTTTTTTTAAAATCTAGCAAAGTGTTTTAGGACTGTAAACTAAATCTTGTCAAAATA
Organism: Iris pallida; assembly: GCA_029216955.1. Taxonomy (NCBI): domain Eukaryota; kingdom Viridiplantae; phylum Streptophyta; class Magnoliopsida; order Asparagales; family Iridaceae; genus Iris; species Iris pallida. The sequence goes on from JANAVB010015199.1 coordinate 9,551,030, forward strand.
ATTTTTAGGTAAAACTATCTTCTAAAAATAGTTAAAAATCTTTTGTGAGAATTATATATATATAGTCTATAATATATCTTAGAAGCCTAAGGGTATACTAGCCCCAAATATTTAGGGACAAGGCCCATAACATATAAGCTTTTTAAAGAACATATACATGAAGCCCAAAATTTACTACCGAAATATATATAGCCCATTACTATATTTTACAGAAGTTATTAATACAACTAAATACTTTATAACTAACACATATTATTCAATACTTCCTTTCCACTATTGTATTAAGTAAGTAAAAAAAATAATAAACAATTAAAAAGTAAAATAAACAAAAGTAAGGCACTTAGGCCTCGTTTGATTCGCGGAATGGAAAGGAAAGGAAACTGATTCCTTGGTATTTCCTTTCCTTTAGAAAATTATAATTCCTATAAACTTTCCTTTCCGGTGTTTGGAAAGATCGGGATTATAGCCGAATATATCTTTAATTTCCATTATACTATTTGGTGTTTGTAAGAAAAGGAAACAAAATCAAGTCAATTTTCTAAAAATACCCTCGTGCTAATAAAATAATTATTACTCAGAAATATTTGTCTAAAAGATATTATGGATAAAAATGGTAAATAATATTATGAACATGGATATTTTGGTCAAAATTTTTGTAATAAATGCGGGAAAGTTGGAGGAAAGTGATTCCTTAGATAAATGGGAGGAACCACTTGCCTCCCTATTTTCCTACCTCTTGGGAATCATTTTTCCTTTCCAACAACTTTCCTTTGGCTCCCAAACATAGGAAAGGAATCACTTTCCTTTTCGAAGCTTAAATTCTGGTAACCAAACGAGGCCTTAGAGGAACAGTTGTTCCTCTTTTCTCTTGATTCGAGAGAGAAGAGTCATAAAATTGACAGAGAAGAAAGGAAGGTTGTGAGGGAACGCAAGTATGAGTTGGTGAGAGGAGAACGAGAGGGGAGAGCACACAGCAAAAGAGAAAAAAAAGAGAAGAGCGCGAGAGAGCCAAAGAGGGGGAAGACTCACAGAGGGAGGTGCCATGGGATGCTTGGCGCGGAGCTAGTACGACATAGGGACGCAAAAGACCGAGGAAGGCTGGGTGTGCGGCGGAGGCTGTGAGAGCTTCGAGGCGGTTGCAGGAGGCTGGGTTGACAGCAGCGTAGAGGAGGATCGAGCTCGGTGAGCGGCTGGGCTCTCCCACGACGTTTGGTCGAGTTCTCCGGCGAGATGATTTTGTTGTATTATTTATGGTGGTAGTTTTATTGGAGTTTTGTTTTTCCTTTAGAAAGCTTTAGTCCCACATCGGAAAAAACAAAGAGATTGTATCTCTATATATTAGCTTTGCTATTATTGGAGATGCACATGTGGTGTGGAGGTGCACATGGGTTTGCCATGTGGGGTTATTTTTCTAATAAAAAAGTCTAAAATCAACAATTAAAGCATTCATGCTTTTTGCTCTTGGGAAATTTATTTCCATGGGAGCTAAGCCCCGTAGGGGCTTAGCGACTCAGACTCGGACTCGGACTAGGGCTCATGGGCTCATGAGGCGTAATGTGGCATTTTGTTGGCGCACTTTGCACTTAGCACGTCAGCATCGTCGCTAGGCACATAGTGCGCTTTAGTTCGCTCATTGCGCGAGCCACTTGTGCTGCCAGGTTGCGCTGTATGCGCAGTGCATGCGCATAGTACGTGCAGTGTGCGCAGTTCAGTACGCGCTCTATCATGCAGAGTACAAAGAGCACGGGATGTGCAGTTGGCACAACTTACAACAGAACGTGCGTTTGCACGTTCTGGGCGGTTGCTACATGTTCGGGTGATTTTTACCATATTCCTAACTTTGTGGCAACCGAACAGTTGCTGCAGGGCCTATATAAGGCATCCTCTCTCTCTCAAGGTAGGGCATATATAGAAAAAAAGTGAAAGCACCACAGAAAGTTTACGAAGTGTTTTTTAGCACAAGTAAACAGAGAGTTCAGAAGTGTTCTTTAACACAGTTCTGATCGGAATTTGCTTGCGAATTCCAGCCTTCAAGAGAGAGAGGAAAGGCACCGTACCAGCGTTGCTCTTGTACGGAAGTTCGTATCTATCCGAGGAGTCAGAAGAGCAGGAGTATTCCAAGTTCTCCGACGAACTTGCTGGTTCTTGGAAGCTGTTCGTGTAGGGCAAATAAAGCTTTGAGCAACGATGATTATTCACCCAGCAGGAGTTCTTCCATCTTTCGCCAGTCACCTTTTTTGTTGCTGCCAGTAATTCTGATTGTATCTTCTTTTAGAAGTATTACGATCTGATTGCTGTTGATTACAAAATCTTTTTAGATTCTCGTAATACAAATTACCTTCCTTGAAGTGTTGATTTGAAATATTGTTTTTACAATTGTTTCATTTTCTCAGTTTTCTATCAAAAAATTGTGCCCCGGCACTAACAGTTCTGAGGGTGGAATGGGAACGGTAGTTGGGGTTCCGGTAAAGGTTTCGACGGTTAGCCGATTGTGCTCTTGGTGGGGTATTCTCCCGATGAGAACTCGGTTGCGGCGTTCGATGGCTAGTTTGTTGGTGTGGGTGATGGTCATTTAGATTTTTGAAGATTTTAGGTGGGCGGCCGATCGTTGTGGCGGTGGTTGTGTGTATTGTTTGTTTAGTGGAGGTGATGATGATGGTAGGGGTGATCGATGGGGAGTGGTAGAGGTGGTGGCAGCGGTGTGTTGCGGTAAGGCGCAGCGGGAGTCTGGGAGGATCGGTCAGGAGGCAGGGTGGTTTGGTTGCTGGGGCTTGGAGTTGGGTCGAGGAGACGACAGCGAGGGAAGGGTTCTTGCTGATGATGAGTGGCGATGGGGTTCTGGGGATGGCACAGTAGAGTGGTGTACCGGGTGGGGGATGCGGGGGAACTTGATCGGAGGAGAGGGTTTCTCGCCGGTGCTACGGCGGACAGGATTTAGAGCATCTCCAACCCTATTGTGACTTTGGAAAAGAGTTAATGCCACATAGGAATGACAAAATTTTATTCAAAAGTTCTTCTCTAATGCAATTGTCAAGTCAATTGTGAAGCTTATGTGGCAAAACGTAAAGAAGACATTGTGAAGTTGATTGTCTTGTTCTAGACAATGCACTTGACAATGTCTTCTCTTCCATGTCATCAATTATGAATAAAAAATATTAGAAAAAAGAAAGAAGATGAGTAGTTGTCTTAAAAGTTGCCTTGGAAGTTGGAAAAAATACTTTTATTGTCTTCTCAATACTTTTGCATTAGAGAGAGTTTTTTTATCTCATTGTCTTTTGAGATATAATTTTGCCACATAAACAAGACATTTTCTTGTAGCCCATGCCACATAGGAGCCACCTAAGACTCACAACACTTAACAAGACAATAGGGTTGGAGATGCTCTTAGAATAGGATTAGGGTAGGAATTGGGTTTGTGGGGTCGTCGTGTCCGGGCTGTCGGACACGGCCGGGGATAATGTATATGAAAAATATTTTATTTGAAAGACACCCGGGGTCGGACTCGAGGCCGTTACGGTTGACATGATGAAGTATTACACGGACACAATGCACGATACTTGAGTGGAGAAAAATTTATGGAATAATAAATTATGGGGGAAAAATAATAGGGAGGCTCCTATATATAGCGGGTAGAAACTCCTAGTTGGATAAGGTATAGAAAAGATTAAATTCCCATTAGATAACTCACTATTTAATTTACATCAACAAGTTCAATCAAATTCAAATCTAACTCCTATTTAAATCTAGATAAATCCAAATCCAACTTAAATATAGATAAGTCTCATCTTTAAATTAAACTATTTAAAGCAAGTGAATAAAATCTAATCACAATTTAAAGTATCCCAAATAAATTCAAAATATCTTTTTATAAATTAAAATAATAATTAATTTCAAAAATTCTAATAAATATTTACATATTTGAAATATCTTTTTGCAAATAAATAAAATAATTTCAATTAGTTTTTGAAAATAGAATATACATGAACTTAATTTAATGTTCCTCGCATAGGAATAAATATTTAAATAAATATTATTTTCTAAATTAATAACCATATTTATAATAAAATAACTTTTTATAAGAAAATAAACCTAAGTTTTGGCGATGGTTTATGTCACACAAAACCAGCAAAAATATTTACGGTATAAGTATTTCGAACAAAATATTTATTCGTTATATTTATTGAAAGCTTACAATAAAACAAATTTAGAAAATAATTTAAATATTTTTTACTCAACGTACAAATAAAACAATTATCAAAATAAAATATAAAAAAATTATAGTAAATTTTAGGGGATTTACGAAGACTTAAACACAAATCTGATCCCATCGATACAATCTACAATTCAAAACCCATCCATCTTGATCTCCTAACCAAGTCATATATTTCAAATTTTCAATCATTCTCCAATGCAATCTAAATCTTCCAACGATCATTCTGGACCGTCCAAATCAGACCAACAACAGGTATATAACATTCATCTCACAAGGCACAATTCAGGACTAAGGCTTTGTACAACTCATACATTGCTAATAGACTTATTTATACCCAAAATCATTAAAATCCAGTAAGCACTGCCAGAACTACCCAATACACTACTCATGGATCAGGCCATTCTATAAATAAATAAAAATTAGCCTCCAAACTCAGAATCTACCTCCCTGCTGAACTACAAAACCATGGTGATCCCTATGATCACAACATAACATCCATAAGCTACACATCAAATGCTCAAATCATACCGGAATACCTCTACTAAAAATGTTACGGACTAAACAATTATCTTGATTATCTAGATGCATTGGGAGGAAAAAATTCGGTTGCTTGCAAGCCCTTTATTTCAACCTATATAATGGACTTGTTGCTTTTCGTCATGAGGGGCACATTTTTAGCCCTTTATTAGATCGCCGTCGAGCGGGGCTACCTCCTCAGGATACACGTCTCTTATAGCGGTCTATCTACTATATATCACTACAAAAATACTGCTAATTAGCGACTGATCTTACCGACGGAAGTAGAACTGTCGCTAAGTAGCGACGGAATAGCGACTAGCTACTAATATCTTATGTAAAATACAGTATAAATTTACGTTACTACTTTCGTCACTAGTTCGTCGCTATATATACCGACTGATTAGCAACGGAAATATATATCGTTGTCCACAAGTAAAAGTAAAACCGTAACCCTTTCTTACTCATTCTTAAATTTTTATCCAAAATTTCATTTCCCCCCTAAACTCTTCTGCTCCCTGGCGACCAAATCCCCCTCCTCCTTCCCCTCATGACGACGACAGCTCCCCTTCCCACCTCCTTCACCGACTATGTGCCCTTATCTTTGATCTAGAGCGGTGACTCCCTCCTTTACCCCCTCCTCGATCCCCTCTTCGTTCTCCCCTACAGCCCCCCTCCTCGACTGCCATCTGGTCCCTCGAGCGGCAGCCCCCTGTCGAGCGGTACCCCCTCCTTTACTGCTAGGAGGAGAACCCCCGACACCGCCGCCTCCTCGACTTAGGAGGAGAACCCCCCGACGCCGTCGTCTCCTAGACTTCTAGGAGGAGAACCCCTCCGATGCCGTCTCCCTCTGAGCTCTGACGCCGCCTCCACCTCGTCTTCCTCCTCTTCTCTGTCCTCATTGTAGATTTCTAAACCTCCTCAAATTTATTTTAAGTTGCCCTATGATATTTAAATCCCTTTCATCTGAAGCATATGACTAATATCTGAATTTTATAGTAGACTGTCTAATTTATAACTTTAAAATTGTTTATTATATATTTAAGACCCTATGGAAAATATATACGTATTTTTTGCTTATATTTTCCAGAATATTTTGTCACAAAATTACTTGTCCTACGTCGTAAAATAAAAGCACCAAAAAAATAGGCTAGAAATTAGACCTAGAAGTGATCAAAATATATTAATTCATAACCTTGAGTTATAAGTAGAATAATTTATTATTATTTTTCATTTATAAATTAACTGAGTTAGTACTAAATTATAATTCAAAAACAACAAAGATTGATTTAAATTTAATTTACAAGTTTTTATTTGGCATACCAGTGAATGTTCAGTTAAAATATTCATTCACCATTTCAGGTTATATTTGTCGCATAACTAACTCAATGATCAAGGTCAAAATTCCATGACCTAATTCTATGTAATTCTAAAATTTTGCGAGCACACCACATGTATACAGGTCGATATCTTATCTGTATCCGAAATTTTCGATATTGGATTCAGATATCCAAATTTATGAATAGTAATTATTTATTAACGATATAGTTTACAGAATCAGCCAATACCGATCCGATATGACCGATAACCGATGCTCATAGGAATGGTATATACCGATTTGATATTGATACTGATAACCTTAGTTGTTACAATTAGGTACTAAATTAGAATATTTGTTTTTTGATATTATATTTGCAACTATATGGTACGTCGTGCAGAATTGGTTTTCACAATGAGTCGATACTTAGTTGACCGTTCTGGATGTATAATCGATGACATGAGAGCAAGATTGGTTTACGATGATTTCAAGGTGGGCGTCGAGGAATTTCTGAGACTCGCTAGTAGCCAACCTTATTTTATGGGCGAAAGGCTCATAAAGTACTCTTGTGTTAAATGTAATAATATTCCATTCAAAGAGGTAGATCTCATGAGGGAGCACCTCTATAAGAAGGGTTTCGTACCAAACTACAACGATTGGATGGCTAAAGAAGAACCTTTGGTTGCAGAATATCAATCCTCCTTCAATACGGAGTTAGGAGAGACCACTCTCGGAGATCACTTTGAATATCAGCATCAAAACTTGCTACATGAGTTAGTATTTGATGCGGCCGGTCCAAGTTTTGATCCGGAGATCCGAATCCTAATGCAAAAGAGTTCTATAATAGTTTAAGCATGCCGATACTCTTTTATATTCGAGTTGTGATTCTCATTCTATCTTGTCAGTGGTGATACGGCTATTGAACCGCAAGTCTGGTTTTAACTTATCGCTAGAATGCTACGACCTGATAATTTAGTTTCTTAGAGAGCTGCGGCCAAAATGAGCGAAGGAGTTACCGAAAAACTTTTACAAGTCGAAGATGATGATAGAGAAACTCGAATTAGGTTATAGAAAGATAAATTATTATCAAAATGTTTGTATGTTGCACTACAAGGAGAACAATGATAAAGATAGATGTATTTTCTATTACGAGGACCGGTATAAGCCCATTCAAGACAAAGGAAAACCAATTGAACGAGCACGGTTGCGCCCCTATAAATGCATGCAATTTTTGCCGATCATAAAGAGGCTACAGAGGATGTATATGCTTACAAATATTGCAAACACTTGAGATGACATATGAAAGAAAGGAAGATGGATGAAGGAGAATTATCTCATCCATTCGACGGATAGGCATGGAAGCATTTTGATCGATGTCATCCTGGATTTGCAACGAAGCCTAGGAATATTCGGTTGGCTTTATGTTCTAATGGACTCACTCTTTTCGGACAGTCTGGATCTTAGTACTCTTGTTGGCCGGTGATTTTGACCCCTTAAAAATTTACCACCGTAGATGGCATGAATACTCCTTACATGTTCTTGACACATATCATATCTGGTCTAAAAAATCCAAAGAAGAATATCGATTTATACTTGCAGCCGTTGGTGGATGAGTTTAAACCATTTGGCAGTTCCATATTCAGATGTATGATATATCGATGGGGTAGAACTTTTATATGAGAGCAATGCTGATGTAGACCATCAATGATTTTCCAGCATACAGGATGTTATAGGGTGGATTACTCATGGTATTAGGGCTTGTCCCATATCTATGGAAAAGAGTAAGGCATTCTGCCTTCAGAATGGAGCAAATGCATTTTTTTATTATCACCGTCAGTTCCTTCCTGCTTCGCATCCGTAAAAAAGAAATAGAGATGCCTTTAGATCTGGTAACAGGAACTATATACTCTCCGTTGAAATTGACAGGAGATGTCGCTTGGGCAGAGGTAGAGGATTTACCGACTGCAATGGAAGGTCCGAGATCGGGCTATCACTTAGAAGAATTTGGACATAGCCATAATTGGACGAAGCAGAGTATCTTTTGGGACTTACCTTATTGGAAGGACGATCTCATAAGACACATCTTGATGTCATACATATAAAGAAAAATGTATTCGTCAACATCTTCAATACGATGATGGATATCAAAAAAATGAAAGACAATCCTAAAGTAAGAAATTACTTAAAATTATTTGCAGGCGTCCAGAGTTGTATCTAACAAGAAGATACAATGGTAACTGGGTCAAGCCCTGAGCACCATTTATATTGAGTAGGGATGATAAATTGATAATATGCAACTGATTTCAAAGTTGAGATTCCCTGACAGTTACATGTTGAATCAGGATAGATGTGTCGATCTCAACGAACGCAAGCCGATATAGATAAAGAGCATGATTGCCATATGTTCATGGAGCGTTTATTTCCATCGCTTTGAGAGAGATGCATCATTCTCAATTATGGGGTCCGCTAGCCGAGTTATCTATATTCTTTAGAGATTTGTGTTCAATCAAGTCGACAGTGCAACATATGTTTAAACTTGAGGAGAAGATTGTATTGACATTGTGCAAGTTAGAGTAGGTATTCCCTCCGAATTTTTTATAGTATGGAACATTTGCAGATTTATCTTGCATACGAAGCACTTATCGGTGCTCCGTCCATTATCGATGGATGTGTCCATTTGAGAGGTATAAAACAATTAATCATCTAGTACTAATATTTTTTATTCAAATAGTTATAATATTTAGTATATTTTAGATATCTACATCACCTAAAGAAAAAGGTGGGCAATAAGGCTCATGTAGAAGCTTTGATATACGAAGCATATATTATTAAGGAGGTCTTAAACTTCTCCTCAATCTACTTCGATACTCATGTCAGAACAAACTAGAATAGCAAACCAATAAATAACAAGGTGAGTTCGATGCAATGAATAGTGGAATCCGTACTGTCTTCAACATTTGTGGCAAGCCTACAAGTGCTTCTAAATTATGGTGGTTGGAGGACGATGAGTTTGAAGCTGCTTATTGGTATATGTGCCTAAATAGTGCTATAGAGGAGATAAAAGATATATAGAAGTAAGCGACAAAATTTTGCTATATTTTTCAATTTTGCTATATACTTGTAAAATAAGATCTCTAACTTTTTTTGTTATTCAGTATTTTCAGAGCAGAGATAAAAATGGAGAGACCTAACATTGATGATGATGATCTTGCTAAAGAGGTTGCCAAAAATTTTTTGTCGTGCTTCCATAAATATGTAAGGATTAAAATTATTAACTATTCTAAATTTAATAATTTGTCCAAGCTTTGTCTAATGACGTTACGATACGTGATTTTTTAGGTTTTTTATCCTAGTACACAATTGCAGAACGAAAAACTTCGTGCACTAGCTATCGGACCAAGCAAGTGGGCAAAGTGTTGGAGTAGATATACCATCAATGGCTTTAAATTTAGACCCACTGGTAAGCCTATCAATCACTCATTTATCGATGAGTAGGCTAATTATACAAAGCATTTTGGAGTTTGTAAGGGGTTCAGCCTATGATGTCGATCCAGAATTTGACTACTACGGTATTCTAAGAGATATCATAGAGCTGGATTACTCTTTTGATACCAAAATTGTGTTATTTAAATGTGATTCGTTCGACTCAACACCCAAGAAAGGATGGAGAAATGACAAACAATTTGGATTTCTGGATATAAAACATGGAAAAAGATATGGAGGTTTTGAACCATTTGTGTTGGCTAGTCAAACGGTCCAAGTGTACTACACGAGTTATCCTAGTCCGACGCACTACTCGTGATAAAGCAAGAAATACATATAATATTGGAGATCAAGCATACTAAGAGAATATATAGTCATGATGCGACCAACATATATGTTGCTTGGCATTGACGATATGGAGGTTGACGTTACTATAGACGATGATATAGTTGACGAAGAGCTTGACATAGTGGATTTACCTAATGTAGAGGAGGATTCTGAAATTGACATATCAGATGGGGAAGAAGAATTTGAAGCTGAAGATGAAGGTGAAATGATAGTGAAAATGAAGAAGTAGAAGATGAAGGTAATTTGAAAGATGAAGATGAATCAGAAGATGAAGAAGATTAGTATGTATTATTTATTTCTGAGTATCATCATACCATTTTTTTATTTCTATTAGATTTGTATTGATTATTTGTATCATCACCCCATTTATTTTATTTTTATTAGATTTGCATTGATTATTTGTATCATTACACCTTTTTTTAATTTATATTAGATTTGTATTGATTATTTGTATTATCACACCATTTTTTTATTTCTTTTATATTTGCATATGGCTTGACGAGGTCGTGGACGACATCAAGGATCTTCATCCCGCCCTACTCCTCAACCTACTATCCAGTTACAAATCACAAAGGAGTTAGCGAGGACGACTTCATTGATGAGGAGGATGGCTTATCTTCGCCGTTCACTCGTTTATCGGTAGGAGGAGCTAACCCTGATATTTCTTTAGTATCTACTCCAACTAGTGCTGGTGCTCCTCTGGTTCGACTGTTCTGCCTTCTACACCGGTGACTACACATATTGCTCCTGATAGGGAAATCCATATCTTGGCCCCTTAGTGGAGCATGGATTGTACATACGTCGACTAGGATTTGCAGAGCCTCCTTCTCTACCAGAGTGGCCAGCCAGCATCACTCGTTCCAAGATGTAGGTCGATGGAGCGACATAAGTATAATTATTATTATACACATTTATTCATAGTTTCTTTATTTCTATTGGTACATTATTTACTTATTCTAGGTACTTTAATTTTGCTCCAGGCTGGTAGAGATTTGGGTGACTTGATGTGTCGTTAATTCTATGGTCCCTATCTGAATATTAGGGACATCCCACTTGATAGACGATTTATTTGGCTAGATATGCTTGGGTATGCCTAAATAATATCATCTTTGTTTACAATATTTCTTAAATATTTGCTCATTTGTTTTCATTTTTTCTTATTTGCAGAAGTTGTACTGTGGTCTGAACACAGAGATCAGGCGATCCAAAAGTACTACAAGTCCGTCAACAACAAAAGGTTGAAGGATATGGTCATTGACCATAAAGCGTTGGCTATACTCCTTAGATCATCGCAAGGAGTGGTTACAGGAGGAATTTTGTGAGGAGATGAAGAAGAATGGACACTCAGCCTATAAGGCCAAGTGCGAGATGACAAAGGCTGCCCGTGCTAAGGGTGGTCACCACACGGGTGGATCCATCCCAATTTTAGAGCATTATCGACCGATGGTGAGTATTCTTACTTGTTATTTCTTCAATTGTTTAATCTTAGTATTTAGTTATTAATTGTTGTTTAATTATTACATTACGAGGAGGTCGCCAGGACATGCGAGACCTGAACACCGTCGACTTTTCCAAAGTTTTTGAGCGTACCAATAAGTGAAAGATGGTAGCTTGTAGATGATCGGGTGACCAAAGCCTATGTAAGTTATTCCTGTCCAATCAAATTACATTCTTCTTTGTACCTAACTATATTTATTTTACCTAAATAGTTAGTCCTAACTCTAAATATCCTAACCATAACCCTAATTAGCAATAAAAATCAAAGATAAATGTAGGAGACGTATGAGACCCTAACCCTAACAATACTTAATAGTAACTAAAATATTAATGTTAACTCTAAATCTATTTAACTATATAAATATAGGAGACGTATGAGACTTTAGAGAGCCGAGTCGGTGAGGGAGGGAGTACTGCTAGGGGTTGAGGGGGAGCTGGGACAAGTCAGCCAACAATGCTGGTTGCGAGGAACGAATTGTGAATATAAGTTGTCGGTAGAAGGAAAGGCAGCAGTGTGTACGGTACCGGATCATTGGCATCCTAGCCGTCCGTTTACTCCAAAGCTCCTCCTATATCTCTACCTCTACCTCCATCTACACCTGCACCTGTAGGTACACATCCCAGTGTTACTATCGAAACCTACAGTTTGGAGCAGGTTACACAAATATTGGTGGCCCTATAGGGTCAGATGACCCAAGTGACCCACGTTCTAGACACTTGTGGTCTGATTCCTGCTACCACTACACTGGCTCCTGCTTCGACCTCAGTGCCTCCTACAGCAGCTCGTCCTTCGACCACAGTGCCTCCTGCACCAGCTCCTTCTTTGACCATAATGCCTACTGTACCGGCTCTTACTTCAACTACAGCACCTTCTGTCACGCCGATGACTATTCCAGGCGTTGTTCCTGTCCAGGACCTACAGCGGATCATCAGTTTGGTGATGGCACGGTTATATGCGTGCAAACAGCTGCCTCTGCTAGCATTTTGATACCTACATGATTTCTCTAAAATTTTTTGTTCGACTGATTAGTTTGTATGACTTTCTGCAGTTTATGTATCATTTTAGAGATTTATATAAATGTTCTATATTAGAGAAGTTTGTCGTTACTACCTAGTTAGAGAAAATAGTTGTTTGACTCTATTTTATTCAATTTATATATTTGTGTTTTAGTTATTTATGTTTTATTAAAAATTAGTTTATTTTATTTAATGTTATATTTTGTGTTTCAGTCTATTGAATATATATTGTTGACGGGTCTGAGCATAACAGGAACCAATTATTTTGGCAATAATGATAAGCTCAGTGACGAACCAACGACAAAACACTGACGGTTAGTTTAGGCTGCCAATGTACTAGCGACATCTACCGACGAAAATTTGCAAAAATCTGTAATGCACCGACAAATTACTGACGAAAATATCCGTCGCTAAGGTGCTGTCTGATACCCAAAAGCGTATCTGGTGTCCTACCGATAAATTTTTGTCAGTAACCATCTAAATTTTTTGGAATTGTAGGCTCGCAAAACTCTGTTGCTAATCTGTCGCAATACTTCCGACGAAAAATATACGTTGCTAATCCGTCACTAGGCTACAGTCGCCAAATCCGTCGGTAAGTTGTCATTGCAGCGATGGATTTTCGAGAGAAATTTTTTAGTGACAATTATTCTAACGACGTACCAGTTCCGTCGGTATTCCGTCAATAATTGTAAATAGCGACGGATATGTTAGATTTAGTGACGGATATGTTTGTCACTAACAATATTTTTGTAGTGTATATCATTTCATCTGTGGCTTGGATGAGTTGGGTTGCCTGCAGGACGGGCTGCCAGATTGGATTTTCAAATTGCATATGTTTCTAATTAGGATTGTGATAGCCCTAGTTAGCTAAAGTATTAAGCCGTACTCATCTTGGTCGTGATTGATGGATGGAGTCCATTCTTGTCTTGTCTAGTCTAATCTTGTTCAAGTTTTATTATTTCATGTACATAGATCTCGCTTATTCTTATATATGTTTATTACTCTTGCCATGATTGCATACTGGGCTACACTTATATTAATACTTGTTCGGCATCACCTTACTTGATCACATGCTTTGTTTCACTTACGTACTCACATGCCTGGCTTCACTACTTGTCTAACATGCTCGACTTCACCCACATGCTATTCCTGCATATTCCTTCACATGTTTCCAATTTTCTGTTATATACTTTGTGGTACCTTTATATTATTCATGATTGCTTTTTCTGTTTATACTTTAGTATGGTTATGATTTCATGCTGGCAATGAAAATAATTTAGCCTCTAAACTCATATTCCACCTCCCTACTGAATACTACAAAACTATGGTGATCCCGATGATCACAATAAAATATCTATTCTATACTCAACATCATACTGCACACCTTTATGAAAACTGACACTCAACCAACAACCAACTAAACTCAAATCCAACATCTGCCCTACAACCTGCTTAAACTAGACATCATACTGCACAACGACTCAAACCAAACATTGTACCCATCCAAGCTATCCCTGATAAAAAAAATAGCCACATGAGACTTAATCCATAACATATCTGGACTTATTGTATTGAACATTCAGCAGGACGTCGAGAGAGAGTCAAAAATTTGATGACAAAAGCAACTGATATTAAGAGAATCGACAAAGTCCAAGGACGTAAAGTTATACTCTGATACCAATCTGTTATGCCTCGATCCTGTAGGATCGAAAGTTGCCACTGGACATGATATCGTACAAGTCTAAGTTGCACTTATACAAGTCAAGCACCAAAACACCCTATCAAACAACTAAAATAAGAGTCAATACAACACGATATATATTAAGCCAAAAATTGAATCGGCCCAAGTTATAGAAAGAATGATATTCTTTAATAATATTAGAATAAGATACAAAGGCTCCAAGCCAAGCACAAAGGTGTAACAAACACACTCACTTATATACCTATCTTATATCGAATTATGTCGCAAGGCATGCAACTTAAATTTTATATGATACATGATGTACCATACATTACGCCTTCTATATACAAAAAAAACACGTCTTCACTCCGCATTGCGACAAGCTGCCAACAGAACTATAATGCCTCCCTGTACCATTTTGAAAACTCCACACCTGAAATAATTTGGGAGGGTATCAGTACGATACGTACTGGTGAGCAGCATCTCAATGATGCCATAAATCCAACACGTTGAATATAGTGAGTGAACACAATAGTTGTCTTTCTAATCTTGCGTCCTTAGACCATTTACATTGCATAATAAACTTATGTCCAAAATCATAAATGTGTCACGCAAACTGAGTTGAACTTATACATATTTATCATCCTTCATTTCTTGTTTCAGATACAACAATATAAGCATGTGATATGGTACCTCTTATGATAACATCATAAACTATACAAATGGAGAGTGTTATATTGTGTGTCCCTACAGAAGACAATCGTTAGCCTATAAAAATGTGTCGAGTGCCCAATCTGCCTCAAATACATAGCCTGCAAGCAAACATCGTTAGCATGTAGCCTAACTACAAGAAGGTCACTAGTACTACATGCCATCCTAGACTATAACTGGGTAAGAAGGTAACGGTTCACGTGAGGGGTGCGGTCTCTACTAAAGGTCCCAAAATATCCATATTGGGATATGCCCTTTCAGTGGTCAGCTGCACGCCTATAGAAAGTCACATAATACCCCGTTTCTCCGAGGTCGAATTGATCCTAGTGCCCCAGCGATTGTTCGAGGAACAATACCTTATGCATAAGTTGTCCACGTCCATGCAATACTCGTAAACGACTAAGCTTCGACACATACATGGCATAAAAATAAAAATATGCGCTACTCATCTCTACTCAAAACTATATTCTCCAACCATCGTTTGAATACAACTTCCCAATTTAGGGATCCATACTTATGTTGTTCCCAGTCGAGAGATACTTCTTTGGCGACCTAGCGGTCCCAAACTTCACCATACTCTATCTCTGAAACATAACATGATACTAATACATAAGAACTTGATACAACATCTCGTATGATAGCTCTACAATAGTAACATACTCCATGATAAAATGAAAGAACATAATCATAATCCACGTGATACATATCACAACAAACTATAACCATGCTAAAGCAGCATTCCAAAAATCTATACTGACATCGTAAGTTCACATTCTGTTCTCTAGTAGCATGATACAACATGAGATTACAATCTTATCTATGTTGATTCATCTCTTTTATTATTAGCATGTACGGGTTTGCTACATAAGGAAGACTACATAAACAAAGTTCTATTTTACTAAGTGCTAGTAAAAGGGTGAAGGAAGACATCCACATGAAGTAAGCCTGTCTTGACTGAGAAGATAGTCAAACAAATCCTCTACAACATAGCACCAACTCACTAACTCGCCCAACTAGAATCGAAACAGTTGCACAACTCATAATCCAATATAACACCTCAGCCTGAAACCAAAATCAAATGTCGATTCAAGCCAATAATCCATTCTCAACCACTTATGCGGAGACGGGTATTACAACTGGTGGCTAAACCAGGCACAATCTGAGCCAAAGAATAGGGCAATATACTGACGGTAGTATATCAATTTTTGGGTGTCTCGTTCTAGAACCTTTTCTGATGGGGTACACCGTGGTATACCTGTGGTATACAGCCGCATACAACTTGGTTCCTACGTGGGCCCATATTCAGCATCTAATATGATGTGATCAAATTTGGACGGCCAGGATTATTGCATGACTAATTAGGGATTTTCTAATCCTAAATTTGGGTTTCTTTACCTATATATAGCTATTAAGGGGGTTGCAGATAGACTAAATTGTAGATCTTTTAGGAAATTTTTCTTCTTGGTTCAGGAAGATCGTCATAGGGAGTGAGTTCATTGTAATATTCTTCTTCTTTCTTCATATTGGTGAGGTTTTGAACTTTGGGGCAAAGAGTTTAACATAATTGTAATCAATTTTGTATTTGAGATATATAGATTAAGATTTTTCTAGGCGACGTAGTCAATGAACATATATTATGTTTGATTTATCTTGGTGCTTGTGTTAGACAATGGTTTGTTATCTTTCGGTGGGTTGACATTGCTTCGGTGACATTTTGGGTCCAACATCTCGATGTCCGCAAAAGTGTGACTAAGGCCCCTTAGCGACCCTATGAATGGGGTTAGCAACATTTTAAGATGTCTCTAATCCCGCATTTTCTATAGTGATTGTCACATGTCATCATGTACTACTAAGTCGCCTTTACCACATAATTTGTTGGGTTTCTCTATAGTCATGATGAACCGCTAGATGAATCACTATGCCCAGTTGTAAGAAAGTATATGACAGAAGTTGTGTAGACCGATTTCTTTAATTGTCTTTCACAGTTCTATTATGATACAAGACTATTATCTCAATATTTAGAGAAAATAGAAATTTGGAGAAAAGAAACATACTTTGCTATGAGGAGGTTATTTTTATTTAAAAAGTAAATGATACCAGAGTATTATCTCCATATGTAAAGAGTTATTTGTATTTACCCCCCTCCGCAATTGTTAATCATATCTCTACTTCCCCCCCCCCCCAAATTTATTTTAATTAGTATTACCCTCCCAATCTTCGGATAAAGTGCAAAGAAATCCTCATTAGATTTGCGTTTTTGCATTTGAAGACCCCTTGTTTAAAAAAAATTCACATTTTCATTATTGTTCAGTTTGTACCCCTGTCGTTAACATCCGTTAAAATACGTCTAAAAATACGAGGGGGCGGGTCGAGCTAGGGGCATT